>CP126899.1:13392500-13400000 GCA_030440675.1 Furcifer pardalis
GGGATTGAGGTCACAGGAATTGGTGGCATCTCTGGGGTAGATAGAGACACATTTGAGCTTCTTAGAATGAAAAATACTTTGCCTGGCTAACTTGCTGGTCACATGCTGGATGGGGCACCAGGCATGTCTTACTGAGGGTTTTTTTGATGCTCATCTAGAAAGCCAGGGCTGTTTAATTCTCCAGAGTCACATTTGTTTCAGGATTTACAGAGGCCACATTGTCATCTGAAGAGCAAGAAATAAGGTGTCCATATTTCAGGTGCATATAAGTTTAATAATAATAATAATAATAATAATAATAATAATAATAATAATAATAATAATAATAATAATAATAATAATAATAATAATAATAATAATAATAATAATAATAATAATAATAATAATAATAATAATAATAATAATAATAATAATAATAATAATAATTTCCAGGTCAATGTTCTTCTCTATTTTTCCTTTTGAAGAGTGGGGAAATGGGTTGGCCAGAAAACATCCCCACCAAAACAATGGCATCTAAGCATCTGAGAACGGGTTACTTGGAGGCCACTTAATAGCCACCACAGGAAACTTTGGTGGCCTAGTGGTTAAGATGCTGGACTTGATGACTGGAAGGTTGGCAGCTCAGCCATTCAAGACCCAAGTACTGCTCGATGGAGTGAGCTCCCATCTCTATCCCAGCTCCTGGCAACCTAGCAGTTCGAAAGCAAGACATTGCAAGGAGATAAATAGGAACCACTTCAAAGGAAAGGTAAACAGTGTTCTGTGCACATGTCCATGGAAACGTCTGCAAATGCAGACAGCGCTGGCTCTTTGGCTATAAACAGAGATAGACACTGAACCCTAGAGTCGGCTATGACTGGCTTTCGAACAAGGGCAACCAAATAGGCTACAGACCAGTGTGTTGGCAGAACCAAAGAGAGCCTAAGAAAATGTGGTTTTTACACCAATACAATTCATTTTGAAGCACAGAGAGGAACCGGTCGCATCCCATCCATGCCAGGAGGTTTCTCAGAAAGTGCTGAGGGATGGATGTTAGTTCTCCTGAATCCTCTTGTTGTTGCCGGTTATCGAGCAAAAATATCCTGTAATTCAATGTGTATTCGAATATTACAAGTTGAATAATTGAATTGAAATGAATTTAATTCTTTCAATAGTGGCCCATGAAACAAACAAATCCAGTCTCTATCTCTGGCACTTCCATCATTCTTTGGACACGGCTGCGCTCTTTGCCTAGCAAATAGCAGGGGCTTTGTACAATCAATTGTGATTCATTGAATTAACTCTCAAGGCTAAACAAAAATAATCTTTGTTCCCACTAACTGTATAATCGCTTAATCACAAGTGGTTCGTCTTCAGAGATCTATGTTGCTTTAGAAGAAAACCACAATTGTGGGATTTGAAAGGGGGAAACATTTTGGGGTCACATGAGGAAACTGGAATGAGATTTGTCTTTTCACGATCTTTTCCCATTTGATCAGCAGGCCCATTTCTCCATGTAAAATCTGCCCTGCAGTTGGATTTTTCTGGAGTTTTCTCTTGGCTTACAAGGTTGCTGCAGATGAATCAATGGGGTTATAGATCTGTCCCACACCGTATCTTAACTAGTTCTCAGACACGGTGGGTACCTGGAGGTCTAACTCCCTGGTAGCTGTATGAAGTGCTTGGAAAAAAACATGGTTGCTGTAACAGGATGATGTCAAAATTATAGCTTTAAATTTAAGGAAGGTGGGAAATGGTCCATTAAATGGCCCATTGCCAATTTAACAGTACAGTTGTACCTCACTTAAAGAGCATAATGCGTTCCACAGGATTGCTCTTTAAGCGAGTTTGCTCTTTAAGCGAAACACCATTGGAAGTGACCAATTGTGGGGGGGATTGTGATCCCCGATTTATTTGTTAAGTGAGTTTTTGGTTGGTTTTATTTGTTAAGCGAAGCGAACATTCAGAGAAAATTCTGCTCTTTAAGCGAGTTACTCTTTAAGCGAGGCACTCTTTATGCGAGGTTTGACTGTACTTTCAAAATCTTTTTTAAAAGATCAGATGCATAGGTTGCTGTTCCTCCTCTTCTTTTTCTTGTGCTGTATCTAATTCCGAACATTGGTTACCCTCATGTGACCAGCCATGAAGATTTCCCTGGCAGCAATATAATGCCGTGGCCTTCCATTGGCCTTCTGCATCGCTGTGACACCCAGAGTACCACGGATCCAGTTCCACAAGTCACTTTCTGGTCCTGAGCCCTTTGGGCACCCAAAGTACTCATCATCATTCCCAGGCCAGAATGGATGAAGCTGCTGCGTTCCATCAAGATGGATTCAAGTGGGATTTAACCCACTTGGGGACTTTCCCGGTACAGAATTACATCCAAGCTGTGTTGTTGGGGAGGGGTGGGGGGGCATAGCTTCAAATACCAACTACACAGCACTACTACTTGAAAACTTAACTGTGTATTTGATTTGTATTTCTACAGGCTGATCCGTAGCATCCCATTTTCTAGAGAGAGCTATTCAGCTGTAGCCACTCTGGACTTTAGCCACTCTGTGCCAACCTGGGTACATAGATTTTGCCCGGCTAGATTCTTTCAGGTCTGGCCAGGTGATCCTGCTATGGTCACAGAGTAGACCCTACTGCCAGCAACTCAACATCGATTGCCAGGGGAAGGTTAACTAACCTGACAACTCTGAGGACTAATGGCCTTGGATGGTGAAGTCCACAAGGAAGGGTGAGGGTCCCCAAATGGATTAAATGGTCCCATTTGAATTCATCTTGCGGGAGGGCAGCAGCTTCACCCACTCTGGCCTGAGGCTGAGGACTTTGTGTACCAAAAAGGGTTCAGGACCAGAATGCAACTGGTGGAACGGGATCAGTGGTCCGTGTGTCATGGTGCGATGCGGAAGGCAAATGGAAGGCCACTGCATTCTATGGCTCCCATGACAATCTTCATGGCTGATCACCATGAGGAGAGCCAAAATTTGAAATCGGATATGGCATTTGAAGAATAAGAATATTAAGAGAGTGTGTCATGTAGCTAACACATCAAGAAAACAACTGTGGGAACTCTCTGAAAGAGGGAGGGGTTTTGAAATTGTCCTGAGGCCGTGATGGCGAACCTTGGCACTCCAGATGTTCTTGGATTTGAATTCCCAGAAGCCCAAGCACCCTGTGAATCCACATGAATGGGTTTACCGTGATTTATCCGGCCGGCGCTGCCCTCATCGCTCCTGGAAGTGGAAGTAAAATGTGCTCGTACAGAGGAAGGGTTAACCCGGAAGAGTCTTAACCGTTTTGGTGCGTTTTACTTCCACTTCCGGGACCAATGAGGCTGGTACAGGCTGGATGAATCACAGTAGACCCATTCGTGTGGATTCACAGGGTGCTTGGGTGTCTGGGAATTCGAGTCCAAGAACATCTGGAGTGCCACGGTTCGCCATCACGGTCCTGAGGGGTTTAACATTTGGCAACAGCAGCATCCGGCTGGTTTTGGGTGGTAGGCCAACGGATGCGCACCACACTGAAACCAAACTTCGCAAAACTATCCCTTCCCCTCTTCTGTACACTCTCTGCTCAGTGACCAGTCAGGCCTCTTACACAAACAGAGAAGAAACAAAATGCAACTCATAAAAATTTCAGATAACATCTGGATGAATAAGAACAGGAGGCTAAAACAAACATTCTTTCCCAGGGATCATGGTTAAACATTTAGCATACACAATCTGCTGAAGCCCCTGGGGAGTTCTGCTTCTTTACGCACTGGTTTTGATGAATCTGGCAGCCAGGAATGAAGGCTAAAATCCAGGAGTAAGTCACAACTACCATTGGTGCGGCAAATCTAGTGAGGATTTGTTGAGTTGATGCTTGGGTGAATTCTATTGATCCGTTGGCCCTCGCCTAACTGCGATTTCAGCCTCTGCCTCAGAGCCCCTCCTGTTCAATTTATGTAAACATGAGCTGTGCTTAGAAAAGCCTTGCTTTGGGAATAAGTTGCTGAGTCCTCAATATGTATTCCAGTAATACCTCGGATAACGTTTGCATCAGATAACGCTAAAACTGCATAACGTTCAGAATCTGAAAAAAAAATTGCATTGCATAACGTTAAAATCCTAAGGGATGCATCGGGTAACGTTTGCTAAAGCCTGTGCCGGTTACAATGTATCTCTATGGAGTGATAATGTTATCCGATGCATCCCATAGGATTTCAACGTTATCCGATGCATTTTTGTTGTTGTTCAGTCATACAGTCGATTCTGACCCTTTGCGACCCCATGGACCACTGTCCACCAGGCACCTCTGTCCTCCACCATCCTCCTCAACTCGCTCAGTTCTGTGCCCATTGTCTCTACAATACCATCTAGCTATCTCATTTTTGGCCGCCCCCTTTTTCTTTTGCCCTGCACCTTTCCCAGCATTAAGGCTTTCTCAAGTGAATCCTCTCTTCTCATTTGATGTCCAAAGTACTTTAGCTTCATCTTTACTATTTGACCTTCCAAGGAGCAGTCAGGGTTGATTTCTTCTAAGATTGACCGATTTGTTCTCCTCGCTGTCCAGGGGACTCTCAAAACTCTCCTCCAACACCACATCTCAAAGGCATCTATTATTTTGCGCTCAGCTTTCCTAATGGTCCAGCTCTCACAACCATACATTGCCACCAAGAATATAAATTAAAAGCTGGATAACACTGAGACTTGAGGAACCAAGTTTTAGCATTATCCGAGGTTTTACTGTATATCCCTATGCTGCTCATCAAGATACAGTAAAACCTCGGATAATGCTAAAACTTGGTTCCACAAGTCTTAGTGTTATCCGATTTTTAATGTTATCCGATTTTTAATGTCGGATAACGTTAAAATCCTATGGGATGCATTGGATAACATTAAAACTCCATAGGGATACATTGTAACTGACACAGGCTTTAGCGAATGTTATCTGATGCATCCCATAGGATTTTAGTATTATCCAATGCAATCCCCCCCCCCCAATTGTTTAACGTTATGCGGTTTTAGCGTTATCTGATGCAAACACTATCTGAGGTGTTACTGTATGTGCTGTGATAGGCTTGGCCCCGTCAAATCCGTGAGTCAAGGAACTATATTTCATCACCCGCAGACTTGGTGAGATCTTGCCAGCCCAATAAAAAAGCCACATGCTTTGGTGCTCATCTCTTGTGGTGAATTCCAGCTGTGTGCTGGATGGAACGTGGGCCAGACAATAACCCCAAAAGACATGTGCTTTTGACTCTTTCCACCAAGCACATCTTCATGACCCAACGCTTGACCCCGTCTCCACCAGGGCCCTGATATAATTCATGACGGGTGGATTGTTCTTGGCTTGGTGGGCCTGAAGTGAAGCCAATGAAGAAGACTTTTAGTGATTCCTGGAAAGGGGTGTGGGTGGCCATGATGGGCAGGATGGACCTCACTTAGGAAGTCAATGAGTAACAGGTGGGGAAGACATTCAGATCTTCTGCAGACCAGAGAGAGACACACACACACACACACAAAGCCACAAGGGGAAAAGACTGGGGATGCTTCCCCCACCAGCAATACTCTTGAACAGTTGGCTTGGTTTAAAACAGAAATCTGTTGCTTCAGAAATGACTATCTTTTTGGGTGAGGAGGAGATTCCTCTGCACGGAGGGAGGAAGCTTAGCAGGCCTTTTGGAAAGAAAACTTGGAACAAGACCGCCTCAGGGTTGGCAGAATATCTAGCCAAGCACGACCAGCTGCACACTTTTAATCCATTCCTTAATTTCTACGCCAACCTTCAACAGGTATATTGCAAACTGGAAATAAGAGTTCTACGCTAGAACAGGCAGACTGCAAATAAAACAGCAATAGGATGTAATATTAAGGCCGCCCTTGCTCAAAAAGCTGGCCGGGTCCAACTCTAGGGTTCAGTGCTCACCTCCATTCACACCCCTCCATCTGCAGACATTCCCCAAGGACATGTGGCAGGCATGACTAGATGCCAGAGTGCATGGAATGCTGTTACCTTTCCCACCGAAGAGCTACCTTTTTTTTTTGGTTCAGTCGCACAGTCGATTTCAACCGTTTGCAACCCTATGGACCATTGCCCTCCAGGCACTTCTGTCCTCCACCATCTTCCTCAGCCCGCCCAGCTCTGTGCACATTGCATCTACAATACCATCTAGCCCTCTCATTTATTTACTTGCAATTTCTTGTTTTCAGACTGCTCGGTTGGCAGGAGCTGGGACAGACGACGGGCACTCACTCCATCGTGCAGTACTCAGGTCTTGCACACCTGACCTGCCGACCTTCCAGTCATCAGGTTCAGCATCTTAACCAATAAGCCACCGCAGTCCCTTTGATGGTTTAGCCAGACCCAAAGGAAAGAGGGAGAGGCAGGTAAGGAGAGATGTCCCTCTTTCTCACAGAGATATCATACTTCTCTTTCCTCAACCCCCTGCTCTCCCCGCCCCAATTTCCTAAAACATTTATACCCATTCTGGCTGTTAAGTACTGGTGGGGGGCAATGCAAGCCCTCCCCCCCCAAAAAACAAACAAACCCCTGAGCATCTTCTGCCTCTGAATATCATCCAAATGCTAAAAAGAAACACAATTTTCATCTGGCTGACAACAGTCGGCATTTCCAAATGGACCAGGTAAATTGAGCAGTTTGTTCTGTTTCTAGGAAAAATGATCAGGCAGTGGCTGCCATGAGCATTAATGATGCTCACAGATGAACATTCATGTCTGCAAAAAAAAAAAAGTGCTTTGAAATGGGGCTAAAGTAATGGTTTCAACCCTTCACCCACCACCCACCCAGCCCAGCCTGCCTGTCAGGTTGTATAGATCCTTTTTAGTTGCTAAGTGACGGGTCCTTTTTTTCAACCACCCACCCCCTACCTGCCCTTTTGCATTATAGGGCATTAGCAGTCAAAGCAACCACAGATCTGGCTCTGGGAAATTGCAGTACTTCCACCATGAAAGTGTATCAAAGGAAGTGCCTGCAAATAGAATCTAAAATGGTGCTGATTGTTTCACCCAAGCAGGAGGCAGGTTGGAGACCTTGGCGTGTAGTTATTTCCAAAGTATTGAACCCAGAAAAGAAATGCCCAAGTCGAAACTCTGATGGCCTAGAGCCATGATGGTGAACCTTGACCCTCCAGGAGTTCTTGGACTTCAATTCCCAGAAGCCCAAGTCTCTGTGAATCCACATGAATGGGTTCGCTGTGCAGTAAACCCATTCATGTGGATTCACAGAGACTTGGGCTTCTGGGAATTGAAGTCGAAGAACACCTGGAGTGCCAAGGTTCACTGTCACCGGCCTAGAATAGGGGTTCCCAAACTTTTCATGCCGCAGGCCTGACCATGCCCACTGGACAGCTGGGTGGGCCAATCACGTGGTTCCTCCCGCCATAAACGCTGCCATAAAACATGTCCCCAGCTGTTGTAAATGCGATTACAACAAACACAGGTGCATTTATGGCAGTATTTGTGGCAGGCACAGGCACATTTATGCATGCAAGGGTGTGTTTTACGGCGG